>CM057455.1:198657500-198662500 GCA_016271365.2 Neoceratodus forsteri | reverse complement strand
ATATGTGTGTGTGTGTGTGTGTGTGTGTGTGTGTGTGTGTGTATATTACTTACTTGGTATGAAAGAACAGAAGAAGGCCAGAGCCCATCGAGACTGTTCCCAACACTATGTGGCACGTTATTTATCTGTTATCCCTCAACCAAACATCTAATTCGTTTTTAAAGACAGTGGCACTAGTTACCTCTACCAATTCTTGTGGCAAGGTGTTCCATACAGTGGATGCTCTTATTGGAAAAAAGTTTCCCCTTTTGCTGGTTTTATAAGTTTTTACTTCAAGCTGTTTATTATGCAGTCTTGGAACATGTCTCCTTTTGGAGAGTGTTAGACCATATTTTTCCATTAGATCTGGTGAATTTATTAAATTAAAAACCATAAGCATATCACCTCTTAATCTTCTAGTTTGAAGAGAGGAGACCAGTAGCTTTCAATCTGTTCTGATAATCCAAGTTTGTTAATTTTGGAATCATTCTAGTTACTCTCCTTTGAACCTGTTCAAGAATCGCTATGTCTTTTTTTTTGGTTTGGATTCTAGAAAGGGGAGCCATAGTCTAGATATGGTCTAATGTATGCCCTATACAATGGAATAAGGCATTGTTCAGTGCGATTAACAAAAGTGCATTTTATTTGCCTCAAAAGTCTGTTGGTCATGCAAGCAGTTCTAACACAGTGATCATTTGATGTAGTTTATTATTAACATGTATCCCTAAATCTTTTTCACATTTGATGAGTGAAGTGGTAGTCCGTTTATGTATCGTTTTTGGATTATTTACACCGAAATGCACTGCTAAACATTTGTCTTGATTAAACTGCATATGATTTTCATTTGCCCGAAGTGTTAATTTTTCCAAATCCTTCTTTAATGCAGAAATATTTTCTTGATTATTAACCTCGCCCCCAATTTAGTATTAAAATTTAACCATGAAGTTATTTGGCCCTGTTTGTAAATCACTGATAAAGAGATTAAACAGTGTTGGTCCCAAGATCGACCCCTGTGGTACACCACTTGTCACACTACCTGAATCAGACAAGATATCATTAATTCTGACTCTCTGAGAATTGTCAACCAGTTTAAAGTCCAGTTGACAATATCAGGTGACAAACCTAGATTGTGCATTTTAGTAATGAGTTTTTCTTGTGAGACTTTATCAAAAGCTCTACTAAAGTCCAGAAGGATTATCAGTAGGGATACCCACATCTAGTAGAGTACTTATATTATTATAAAAAGATATCAGATTGGTGGTGCAGGAATACTTGGGAGTAAACCCATGCTAATTTGAATCATAAATTCCAATTTTTTTTCAATCTTGATCTATTAGAGACTTCATTACTCATTCCATTAATTTACCAGCCACTGAGGTCAGGCTAATTGGACGATAATTTTGCACAGAACCTCTATTGCCTTTTTTAAATATGGGAGTAACTATTGCTGAACGCCAATCATTTGGTACAATGCTTTCTTGTAAAGATTTGTTGAAGATAATTGACTAAAGTATAGAAATATTTATAGAGGTTTTGATCAGAAACCATGGATGAATACAGTCTGGGCCCGGACTAGTATTTTTTGTTAGTTTTTTGATGGCCTCTATAATGTCAGTTGGATAGGACCTATGATAATCTACGAGGTGAACTTTAAATGTACTAAAAGGTGATTTTTGAGAGAAGACGGAACAAAAGTACTTATTAAAGAGATTCGAGGTTTCTATATCAGATAAAGAGCCATTGGTTATAATGGGACCAATGGTCCTTGATGCACCTTTTTTACTATTTATATAGGAGAAAAGAGATTTGTGACAGTCTTTTGTGTGAGCTAGTTTAAATTCTAGCTTATGTTTTGCCAATTTAAATGAATTTTTTAAGTTTTTCACAGATAGTCTGTATTTATGTAATAGAGTAGTTTTAAATGGAACAGAACTATTAAGTTTCCTAAAAAGTTTAATTTTTATTTTAATCTGATTTTTAATTGTCTTGTTGAGCCAAAGGGGAATGTTTCCTTTATTATTAAATTTCCTCTTAGATGGAATAAAGGTATTTTCCAAATAATGTACAATGTTTTTAAAAAAAGTCCCAAGCTTGTTGTTGTACAATTAAGAAGATTAGTTCCCAGTTTGTTTTGTAAGTATTCATTGATTTTAGAAAAATGTGCTTTATTAATAGTTTTTTATACAATATAACTTCCTTTGTGTGGTTTTAAACTGTTAAATTTCAAAAAGAATAGATGAATGATCACTGGTCCCAAGTGGATCCCAAATTTGTAAATTGCTAATTTGTTGCTCTATGTTAGTAAATAATAGATCCAAAATATTAGGACCTCGAGTGGGTTCAGTAACAAGTTGTTGTAATCCAGTACTAACTACCACATCTATTAGTCCTTTCTCTGCATAGGACTGTCCTGAGAATGAGTCCCAGTTAATATGAGGGAGGTTAAAGTCACCAAATATTACAGTATCTTGAAATTCTGAAAAATGTGTAATTCCTTTAAAAATATCAGTTGTGTAATCTGAATTTGCAGATGGAGGTTGATAGATGTTACCAGTAGTTATATAGGACTGCTCCTTCAATAAAATTTTAACCCATATACTTTCCAAAGGAAAGGAAGAACACACTTCAAAAGAAGGAATATAATTTCATATGTACATACAAACTCCACCGCCTTGTTTATCTAATCTATTTTTATGATATAACTTATAACCTGGAATTTCTCTGGATCAAATTGATGATGCATCCCACCAAGTTTCAGTTACTCCCACCACACCTATATCTAAAGTTTTATATTTGGCTTCGAGTTCCGCTATATGTGTTCGCACGCATGTGTATATATGTATGTGTGTGTGTGTGTGTGTGTATATATATATGTGTGTGTGTGTGTGTGTGTGTATATGTGTGTATGTGTATATATATATATATATATATATATATATATATATATATATATTTATTGTGTATGTGTTCCAGTTTCCTGTGGGGGACTGAGCCATTGCCCCAGCCACAGGTGGGGGGGGGTGTGTGTGTGTGCGCTACATGTTCCCTGTAAGGGCTGGGCCATCGGTCAGCCAGTGCTGTGTGTTCTGTTTTTCTCTCTGAGCCCTCACACATAAAATGACACTGTGTGTGCTCCACTTCTGCAGAGCTGCCCCCCGCCCCCCAAAATCCCCTGGCATTCAGGTGTGGGGTCGCTTCTCTTGCTGTCCTGTTGTGCTGCAGCCCAGATTCTCCAGATGGCAGGTGATGGAGAGAGGAGAGCTGTGTTAGGAACGCTCAATCCTGTCTTCCCCTGGCCATCCCCCGAGCAGCCAGAGTATGTTCCTGAACCTCTGAACCTGTGTTGCTGGTGTAGCAGGTGGTAGCTCTGTTTATTTATGATTTTGTTAACCGAGTAGGTGCACTGATCCACAGGACTATTTTTTCAGGCACGACCTGGGCCAACAGGGAGAAGGTACATGAATACCTAATATAACACAATGGATACATTCAAATTGCAGGTTCGGTTGGGTAAATGGGTACACCGGTAAACAATAATAGGATAAATACATTAGAAAAAATAAGTACATCAGTAGATACAGTGATAAGATCAGCACAAGGCACATGAGGCGAGGTACAGAGACAACAAAATGGCAGAAACCTGCTAGCCCATCCCACCTTGACACTCAAGCAGTACACATAGCTAACCAATAGGAGCAGGGAGGGAGAGAATGGAGGAGCTGCCCAACATAAGGAGAGGATCGGCAAGTAGGTAGGGAGACCATGTAGGTGGACAGTTACAGCTGTGCTTGGTTAGTAGCCAGGATCTGTGGTTATGTTTGAAGGTAATGTGGGTGTTGGGAGGATATGAGGGGTGTTGGAAGCCCATTCTAGAAAGTGGGAGCTGCTACAGGAAGGGCGTTCTACCCATATTGGTAGTTCTCGGCACCTCAGGAGGGGGGGTACAGCAGAGGAGGCACCTGAGCATGGTATGGAACTTACAGAGGTTAGAAAGAGGGGAAAGAGCGCAGTTTCTTATGGTGTCCACAAAACACCCAAGGGTAAATTCAAAGTGGCCTTGTAGCAAGAACCAGCCAAGAGAGTGGTAAAGGTTGCAGTGATGTGTGGAGTAGGTTGCTGATAGCACAAAGCGACAAGCGCTGTTGTAGACAGACGAGAGCCTAGTCGGGTGACAGAGACTTTAGTGTAGATGGGGGAACAGTAGTCCAGTATGGGGAGAAGGTTACTTCTGATGATAGCCAGGCGAGCCTCATTGGACAGGTAGGCTTTTATGCAGTAAGCTGCCCCACGTTTTGGTTAATTCTACAAATAACAATATTGACATGGTCTGCGAAGGAGATGGCAGGGTCGAGTGTAATCCCCAGATATTTAAAGGAGACATTTTCCAAGGGAGGGGCCTCAAGTGATAGCATAGGGAGAGAGGAGTTGTCAGTGATATCTTTGGATTGGAAAGGTTTATATGCGAATAACATTACCTTTGTTTTTTTGTGTTTTTAGCATTAACCAGCAGCAGGTTGGACGTGAACCAGCTATGGGCAGCATTATAGTTCTAGGTAAGGACAGAGGATATGCAGGGAAGGGATTTGTCACTATGGAAGATGACTAGGTCATCCGCATATAGGAGAGTGTTTCAGTTAAGGCAGTCTGAGGGGAGTGTGTTGATGAAGATAGAGAATAGCAGGGGGCCCAGGATAGACCCTTGAGGTACTCTTGTGGTCACGGACAAGGCTGGAGGAGAGACAGAGCCAGTGCAAACTGACTGGGAGCAGTTAGAGAGGTAGCACTGAAACCATTTGGTGAGCTTTGCTGAGCAGCCAGTAGACTGCAGTTTGGAGAGGAGGAGGGCATGGTTGACCAGATTGAAAACTTTAGATAGGTTGACAAGACGGCACCAGTGGCGCAGCCACGATCCATGTTGGTGAGTATGTGATTGGTGAACAGGGCCAGTGCCGTAGCAGTACTGTGATGCTTACGGAAGCCGTGTTGTTGGGCGCATAGAAGATTATCATAGAACCATAAGA